>CAUYQU010105161.1:0-15280 GCA_963574635.1 Cheracebus regulus
GTAGATGACATTAAAGAGTAGGGAGAGGTTGCACGCATGGTGGCTCAGGCCTGTAATCCTAGAACTTTGGGAGGCCGAGCTGGGAAGATTGCTTAAGGATTGCAGGAGTTCAAGACCAACCTGGGCTACAAAGCAAGACCCTGTCTCTTAAAAAAAAAAAAGATACTTTCTTAGGGTCAATTTAGGATCCTGCTTGGGAGGCAAGAGACATCATGATCCCAAGTGCAGTGCTGTTTTCAAAAGATTGATGAAGATTGGTTTTAGCATGCAAATTTGCAATCAAGAACAGAAAGCAGGAGGCATGGAGAAAAAGCACAGAGAAGCAGAGAATGAACCAGCTTGGATACAAGTAAAAGCTAGAAAGATTTTTTGGAGGAACCTGGAAGAACAAATGTTCACCTGGTAAGCAAACCTCAGCTTGCTTTGTATATCAGTCAATTCCCAGGAGTCTCTGCTAATAGTAGAGAGGAACTACAGCTAAACTTGCTCCTATAGAAATCAGCTCTAAATTCTTGAGAATGCTGGCTTGACATCTCCTTACTCGACCACTGCAGATCACCAGCTTTCAACAGACCCAACAGCCAAGACAGATACCAGGGGTTTAAACAAGAAACTTCCCTTTCCTCAATAGCACAGCATATCACCTTGTAATAAAACACTTTGTCTTGTTTTTACATGTTTCAAAATGACTGGTGTTTATAATGAAGTTCTAAGCTAAACGTTTTTACATGAATTGGATCCAATCACTAACTAAAATAGCTCAGGAAAGGTCATGCTGTTGTGAGATTTTGTCACAGTTTCTTTGTTTTCCAGTGTGAATATTGGTGTTCTTAGAAGAAAAAAAAAAAACAGATCGAGCAGTCACTTCTAAAATATGATCTGTTTTCTATGTTGATATTAGCACTTTCCAAATAATAATTACATGAGATAATTTTATTAAAGCAAATGAAGACATTACAAATTTCAAAGAGAGTCTAATAGTAGCCCTTTTACTTTTTAAACACAATATGATGTTTCAAGTATGCTTAACATGAATTTCCTGAGAAGACTTAATATTCTTAACACATTAAACACTAAGGCAACAGCCAGTAATTATCCCTAGGAAATGGCTGGATCAGTAAACTGTTCAGCCTTCATCTTCAGAGATCCATTTCTAGCAAGTAAAAATAGTAATGTACCAGGTATACTTTTACAGGGAATTATTTTTTCAAATCAACAATTTTGACACAATAGCATCCTCTTGGTTAAAAAGACAACAGCTCAGATGATTATTTTAATAGTTAAACAGATGTATAAGAAAGTATGTAAATGAAGGGTTTTGCTGAGACTGACAGAGCTAGATAATCATCTGGGATACATTTAAGTGAATTTTTCACCAAGGAACTGCAAAATTCTTCCTACTATTTGAAAGCCCCTAAGGGATAAGCACCCTATTGTGGTGATAAAAACAAATTCAAAGTATAGATGAATATTTTAGATTCAACAAACTAGACCAATTCTTCCCTTAATCAGTCATCTATAGAATGTTCTGGAGGAAAGATGTGAACATTTACTAAGTTTCAGAGATTAGAGTAGGTGTTTTACACTTCCCCTGATGCGTTATTGCCTCAGCAGTTCTGCAAGGTAGTTTTTATTATCTTTCACATATACAGAGAAATCTAAGGCACCCAAGGACTAAGTAACACCTATTAACACCTGCTAAGTAGAGAGTTATACCTGAGAGGTTTTCAGCAACCAACTCCTGTCTTTGTGAAATTCTCTTTTACCTCATAGTCACCACCAAATCACCGTACTCGAGTCTCAGTGAAGATTTGGTAAACATATTTGAAATTCCTTTGATTTTTTTCCCCTATGCCCAAATGTATTAATAGTGCCTTTTCCTAATAAGATATTTAGCTTACATTTATAACCCTTTAAAATATTAGGTTAATATAGTGACAAGTTAAGATTATAACATTTCCGAGAGAAAGTATCTTGGTAAACACAGACTGCAGATAACCTTCAAACCACCTTATTGTAATGGTTACCTACTCTGCCTACCTCCAACATACTCTGATTTCCCAGTATTTACCTTAACCATATATTGTCAGTAATGTGCATACTATTGAAGGTGGAGATGAGAAAAGGATGAATAAGCAATAATTAGGGTCAGTTATTATGTATGCTATCATTCTTATGAATTGAGAAAAAGTATAATTCCAGAATTATTTAGAACTTATGCAATGTAGAATATCAAATGCAAAGATTCAGAAATTTTATTTTACTCTGGAATTAGAAAACATCTTTGAGTAGGTTTAAATTATCTCTTTCTTTAGTTCCTATCTTGGAGTTTTTATGTTAAATACAAGTATAATCTGAAAAGTTGCTGAAATCTTTGCATTTAGTCTACCGTGCAAGAGCCCAAAATAGACTCAGAAACACTACACAGATTGCTCATGTTTCTAGAAACAGGAATCCCTGGAGATTTGAAGTTAATTATAATTTAATTATAATGCACATATACATAATATAATTTCGTGTCTTTACCTCTTGTAATTTACCTTCATTTTTTAATGTCACTCAAAATATTAAGTGCAAATTCTTATTAATAAATGTGGGAGTTTTATTAAAACAATGATTGAAAAGAAATACCATTCTAGAGACTTAACATTTAGCTCAAAATCTCTTACTGCTCTAGTGTAAACGATGATGCTAAAAGACAGCTTTAATTTGATGTTGGCTAACACTGCGCTTTGCTGGAATATTCAAGTCAAGATACTGCATATTTTAGGAAGAATCGCTATGATAATGAGGGGGTAGAACTGACCAGGAAGAGGTAAAAGGAAAAATTTTGAAGTAATAAATAATTTTTATTTTTTGTTTGTTGATGGTTACCAGAGTATATATATTTGTCAAAACTCATTGAGCTGTACACTAAAAATAGATACATTTTGTTGCATGTAAATTATATGATAAAACTTCTTTTATAATATAAAACTTTTGCAATATTCAAACATATGATATAAACACTTTTATACCATAAAGCTTGGTAAAATACACATGTTAACTATATAAAAGAATATGTTGAGGAAAGTTGCACTTATTAAAAAACTATTTTTTATATACTAGATTCCTATTAACCTGATATTCTGAAACTACTAAGATGCTGATATTTTTGTTTATATAATATTGTTACTTAAATACTTTTAAATATCTGATTCATTTTTGCATTTGGATGTAAAAGAAATTGCTACTTGAATTAAAATTTACAATCAAACAAATAACAAAATTCACTTATGGTTAACATCTTCTCTAGGTTTTGGTACTGTCATTTGATTATTAATACCATAGGCTAATATGTGGCTAAGCATCTTTTCTTATATTTAATTTGTGCATGCAAATAAAATTTTCATAAGCTTGGGGCTCTTTCATATACATAAAACCAAAGTTCACTTACAAATTAGCTTCCAGCCATAAAATCCATTTTAAGGACATTAATTTAATTTAATAACACAGATAATGCTTTTGTCAAAATCATTGCTTTTGTGTGTCACAATGGAATCATTGTGACAGGATAGTTGCCTAGGGATAGTTTTATGGTTAATTTCATTCTATAATTTTTCTTGAATAATACTAATATAAATAAGTTATGGCCATAAGAATGTTAGGCAAAATAGCATTCAATTATCTAAAGATTTTCTAGTTGCCTACAAGCAGATTTCATACTTAAATGAAAACCTTGCTAGAGCCATCTTCAATACAAATTTTAATAGTGTTTCACTTAATAAACCTGTAAAAAAATTTTTGTTTGAAGATTTATTCCTTATTGTATCATTATTGAATTCTGTTTTTAACTGATACATGATCCAATTATTATTAGAATCAAGGTTAAAATGGTCTCCCCTGACTCTTTTATTGGTATCTTTATAGCCAATAAACTGTTGAAGTGGATAGGGACAGAGGAAGAAAGCCAAGCCAAGCATGCTTGCATGGTGAATGTGGAACCAATGCTACAGCATACGTTTCCATTTGCCTGGGGATGTCCATATCCTTCCAGCATTTTTCTCTACTTAAACTACTAAAAATGTTGTACAATAACATCCCTTCCCCTTCTCTTGGAACAATAAAATCAAAAATACTAATGCACACAAGGGTGCTGAAATTGGGTGATCAATCATAATAACTGAAACATGATTTTTAAAATATATAAACAACAATTTTTTAGAGTCCTCTGTGCTGCTGTGTGGTTCAATAGTTCTTTCTCTACCCCAACTTTACAAAACTGCTTTATTGACTTTATATTTAGTTGTTTAAAGTGTGCATTTTAAACGGTTTTGTGAAATGTAGATATAGCCTTGAAACAACCACCACCATAAAAATAATGAACATATTCATTACCCCAAAAAGTTTTCTCATTTGCCTTTACATAAAACAGAGCCCTATTAAAACTAACATTGCCTATCACTGTCAGGAATCCTTTTATATTTATCACAGAAGAATAATAAACATACAAACATTTTTACGTAGAGAAGGTCGATTTCTCCATTAATTGATTGCAAATATATCAGCTTTTAAAACAAATGTAACAACATTCTCTTCTACTGTGCAAGATAATTTGAGTTGTTTGTTTATAAAATTTGAGCTAAACTGGTGATGTTGTGGTCTGATGGTTTTTAAACTTTAGATAACCTTTTGATCACATGTAAGGTTTAATAAGCTGAAGTCAAGGATATTCACCCTCAGAGTTTGTGATTCAGTAGGTCTGGGGTGGGGCTAAAAAAAATTGTTTTTAACAAGTTCTCACATGATGCCATTGATGTTAATCTAGAGATCATTCTCTGAGAACCAATGGTCTAAATTAATCCCATTTTATTTTACTTCCAAAAGAAACTTTATGGGATGACATGTTAAAAATTAACACAATAGTAAGGATAGTTTGAATGTTGCTCCATTAAAGAATTAAAATTTGATATTTCAAGTGAAATATTTGATTATACACTTTGCATAAATTTAAGAGGATTTGTTAGATCCCAATCAATACACTGAACAAAAATTGTACAGTAATAAATTTAAGAAGTTCAAAATATGTGAAGATGTAATAAGATCATAAATGCCTCACAGAGTTTGCTAATTTCCTGTCCGCACATTTTGCCTTATTCTTTTAAAGTTTATTACTATTCTTTTGTGATAAAAGTCAGCCACATTTATTATACAACATTTAGAAAATTCACTTACATATTAGATTTCAACCATGAAATCTACTTTAAGGACATTAATTTAATGTGATGGATTTAATTTATGCAGGGTAAATTTCATTTAAAATTTGGCAAAACTTTATAGTTTTCATCATGGAAATTCTATATTTATTTTCTTTCTATTATTTCTATGTATTATATGTTTTCAGTTATGGTAAGGAGGATTTTCACTATATTTTTGTAGACTTTTGCATATTGATTACATGTTTTATCACATTTATGTGTTATATTTTTATTACAATTCTGTTACTTTTATGATATTTTAAATTTTATTTATTTATTTTATGTTTGACTTTTTTTTCTTTTGTTTTATATATATATACTTTATTGCATTTTAGGTTCTGGGGTACATGTAAAGAACATGCAGGATTGTTGCACAGGTATATACATGGCAACGTGGTTTGCTGCCTCCATCTCCATCACCTATATCTGGCATTTCTCCCCATGTTATACTTCCCCAACTCCCTACCCCCCACTGCCCCTCCCCTAATCACCCCCCACAGACCTTAGTGTGTGATGCTCCCCTCCCTGTGTCCATGTGTTCTCATTGTTAAACACCCGCCTATGAGTGAGAACATGTGGTGCTTGATTCTCTGTCCCTGTGTCAGTTTGCTGAGAATGATGGTTTCCAGGTTCATCCATGTCCCTACAAGAGACATGAAATCATCATGTTTTATGGCTGCATAGTATTCCATGGTGTATATGTGCCACATTTTCCCTGTCCAGTCTATCATCAATGGGCATTTGGGTTGGTTCCAAGTCTTTGCCATTGTAAACAGTGCTGCAATGAACAAACGGGTGCATGTGTCCTTATAGTAGAACAATTTATAATCCTTTGGATATATACCCAGTAATGAGATTGCTGGGTCAAATGGAATTCCTATTTCTAGGTCAATGAGGAATTGACACACTGTCTTCCACAATGGTTGAACTAATTTACACTCCCACTAACAGTTTGAAAGTGTTCAAATTTCTACACAACCTATCCAGCATCTATTGTCTCTAGATTTTTTAATGATCACCATTCTAACTGGTGTGAGATGGTATCTTAATGTGGTTTTCATTTGCATTTCTCTAATGACCAGTGATGATGAGTATTTTTTCATATATTTGTTGGCATCATATATGTCTTCTTTTAAAAAGTATCTGTTGATATCCTTTGACCACTTTTGAATGGGTTTGTTTTTTTTCTTGTAAATCTGTTTTAGTTATCTGTAGATTCTGGATATTAGCCCTTTGTCAGATGTGTAGCTTGCAAAAATTTTTCCCATTCTGTTGGTTGCCAGTTCACTCTAATGATTGTTTATTTTGCTGTGCAGAAGCTCTAGAGTTTAATTGGACCCCATTTGTCTATTTTGGCTTTTGTTGCCAATGCTTTTGGTGTTTCAGTCATGAAGTCCTTGCCATGCCTATGTCCTGAATGGTTTTGCCTAGGTTTTCTTCTAAGGCTTTTATGGTGTTAGGCCTTAATGTTTAAGTCATTAATCCATCTGGAGTTAATTTTAGTGTATGATGTCAGAAAGGGGTCCAGTTTCTGCTCTCTGCACATGGCTAGCCAGTTTTCCCAATACCATTTATTAAACAGGGAATCCTTTCCCCATTGCTTGTTTTTGTCAGATTTGTCAAAGATCTGATAGTTGTAGATGTATGGCATTGCCTCTGAGGCCTCTGTTCTGTTCCATTGGTCTATATCTCTGTTTTGGTACCAGTACCATGCTGTTTTGATTACTGTAGCCTTGTAGTATAGTTTGAAATAAGATAGCATGATACCTCTGGCTTTGTTCTTTTCGCTTAGGATTGTCTTGGCTATGTGGGCTCTCTTTCGGTTCCATATAAAGGTTAAGGTGGTTTTTTCCAGTTCTGTGAAGAAGGTTATTGGTAGCTTGATGGGGATAGCATTGAATCTATAAACTACTTTGTGCAGTATGGCTATTTTCACAATATTGATTATTCCTAAACATGAGCATGGAATGTTTCTCCATCTGTTTGTGTCTTCTTTTATTTCGTTGAGCAGTGGTTTGTAGTTCTCCTTGAAGAGGTCCTTTACATCCTTTGTTAGTTGTATTCCTAGATATTTTATTCTCTTTGTAGCAATTGTGAATGGCAATTCATTCTTGATTTGGCTCTCTTTAAGTCTGTTATTGATGTATAGGAATGCTTGTGATTTTTGTACATTGATTTGTATCCTGGGACTTTGCTGAAGTTGCTTATCAGTTTAAGGAGATTTTGAGCTTAGACAATAGGATCTTCTAAATATACAATCATGTCATCTGCAAATAGAGACAATTTGACTTCCTCCTTTCTTCATTGAATATTCTTTATTTCTCTTTCTTGCCTGATCGCTCTGGCTAGAATTTCCAATACTATATTGAATAGGAGTGGTGAGAGAGGGCATCCTTGTCTAGTGCCGGATTTCAAAGGGAGTGCTTCCCGTTTTTGCCCATTCAGTATGATATTGGCTGTGGGTTTGTCATAAATAGCTTTTATTAATTTGAGAAACATTCCATCAATACCTAGTTTATTGAGACTTTTTAGCATAAAGGGCTGCTGAATTTTGTCAAAGGCCTTCTCTGCATCCATTGAGATAATCATGTGGTTTTTGTCTTTGGTTCTGTTTATGTGGTGAATTACATTTATAAACTTGCGTATGTTGAACCAGCCTTGCATCCCCAGGATGAAGCCTACTTGATTGTGATGGATAAGCTTTTTGATGTGCTGTTGCAATCGGCTTGCCAGTATTTTATCGAAGATTTTTAAGTCTATGTTCATCATGAATATTGGCCTAAAGTTTTCTTTTCTTGTTGAGTCTCTGCCGGGTTTTGGATCAGGATGATGTTCGTCTCATAAAAAGATTTGAAGAGGATTCCCTTTTTGGATTGTTTGGAATCGTTTCAGAAGGAGTAGTACCAGCTCCTCTTTGTATGTCTGGTAGAATTCAGCTGTGAACCCATCTGGATCTGGGCTTTTTTTGGTTGGTAGGCTCTTAATTGCTGCCTCTACTTCAGCCCTTGTTATCGGTCTATTCAGGGTTTCCACTTCTTTCTAGTTTATGCTTGGGAGGGTGTAAGTGTCCAGGAATTTATCCATTTCTTCCAGGTTTACAGGTCTATGTGCACAGACTTGTTTGTAGTAATCTCTGATGGTGATTTGTATTTCTGTGGAATCTGTGATGATATCCCCTTTATTGGTTTTTATTGCATCTATTTTATTCTTCTCTCTTTTCTTTTTTATTAATCTGGCTAATGGTCTGTCTATTTTGTTGATCTTTTTGAAAAACCAGCACCTAGATTTATTGATTTTTTGAATGGATTTTTGTGTCTCTATCTCCTTCAGTTCTGCTCTGATCTTAGTTATTTCTTGTCTTCTGCTAGCTTTTGAGTTTTTTTGATCTTGCTCCTCTATCTCTTTCAATGTTGATGATAGGGTGTCAATTTTAAATCTTTCCTTGCTTCTCATGTGGTCATTTATTGCTATAAGTTTTCCTCTAGACACTGCTTTAAATGTGTCCCAGAGATTCTGGTATGTTGTGTCTTTGTTTTATTTGTTTTGAAGAACATCTTTATTTCTGCCTTCATTTCATTGTTTATCCAGTCAACATTCAAGAGCCAGTTGTTCAGTTTCCATGAAGTTGTGTGGTTCTGAGTTAGTTTCTGAATTCGGAGTTCTAATTTGATTCCACTGTGGTCTAAGAGACTGTTATGATTTCCATTCTTTTGCATTTGCTGAGGAGTGATTTACTTCCAATTATGTGGTCAGATTTAGAGTAGATGTGATGTGGTGCTGAGAAGAATGTATATTCTGTGGATTTGGGGTGGAGAGTTCTGTAAATGTCTATTAGGTTTGCTTGGTCCAGGTCTGAGTTCAAGTCCTGGATATCCTTGTTAATTTTCTGTCTCATTTATCTGTCTAATATTGACTGTGGAGTGTTAAAGTCTTCCACTATTACTGTGTGGGCGTCTGAGTCTCTTTGTAGGTCATTAAGCACTTGCTTTATGTATCTGGTCACTCCTATATTAAGCGCATATATATTTAGGATTCTTAGCTCTTCTTGTTGCATTGATCCTTTTTCCATATGTAATGCCCTTGTCTCTTTTGATTTTGTTGGTTTAAAGTCCATTTTATCAGACACTAGGATCACAACTCCTGCTTTTTTTTGCTTTCCATTTGTTTGGTAAATCTTCCTTCATCCCTTTATTTTGAGCCTATATATATCCTTGCATGTGAGATGGGTTTCCTGGATACAGCACACTTCCGGGTTTTGACTTTTTATCCAATTTGCCAGTCTGTGTCTTTTGAATGGGGCATTTAGCCCATTTTCATTTAAGGTTAATATTGTTATGTGTGAATTTGATCCCGCCATTTTGATGCTAGCTGGTTGTTTTGCCCATTAGTTGATGCAGTTTCTTCATTGTGTCAATGCTCTTTACCATTTGGTACATTTTTGGAGTGCCTGGTACTAATTGTGTCTTTCTGTGTTTAGTGCTTCTTTCAGGAGCTCTTGTAAAGCAGGCCTGGTGGTGATGAAATCTCTGAGCAATTGCTTGTTCATAAAGGATTCTATTTCTCCTTCGCTTATGAAGCTTAGTTTGGCTGGATATGAAATTCTAGGTTGAAAGTTATTTTCTTTAAGGATGTTGAATGTTGGCCCCCACTCTCTTCTGGCTGGTAGGGTTTCTGCTGAGAGATTCGCTGTGAGTCTGTTGGGCTTCCCTTTGTGGGTAACCTGACCTTTCTCTCTGGCTGCCCTTAGCATTTTTTCCTTCATTTCAACCCTGGTGAATCTGATCATTATGTGCCTTCGGGTTGGTCTCCTTGAGGAATATCTTTGTGGTGTTTTCTGTATTTCCTGGACTTGAATGTTGGACTGCCTTGCTAGGTTAGGGAAGATCTCCTGGATAATATCCTGAAGAATGCTTTCCTGCTTAGAGTCATTCTCTCCATCACATTCAGGTACACCTATCAAACGTAGATTAGGTATTTTCACATAATCCCATATTTCTTGGAGGCCTTGTTCTTTTTTCTCTATCTTGCCTTCTCGTTTTATTTCATTGAGTTGATCTTTAATCTCTGATATCCTTTCTTCTGCATGGTTGATTGCTACCAGTTTCTTCTTCTATTATCTTTTACCAGAAGGATACCCACCAGATGTCAACCTGAACTCTCCTTTATGAGGGGTCTCTCTGGTTATACAGGAGTTGGGGAGCTGCTTGAGGAGACAGTCTGTCCCTTATAGGAACTCAAGTGCTGATCTTTGAGCTCTGTTATTCTGTTCAGAGCTGCTGGACGGGTACATTTAAGTCTGCTGCAGTGGAACTCATAACCCTCTTTTTTTCCCAGGTGCTCTATCCCTGGAAGATGGTTCTTTATCTATAATTTCCTGTCATTCTGCTCCCTTTTTTTCAGAGATGCCCTGCCAGTGAGGAGGTAGCCTAGTCATAGTCTTCCAGCACAGGTGTTGCTGAGCTGCTGTGGGCTCTGCCCCGCTGCTGTGTGAATTTCCTTGCAGTTTTGTTTATAGGGGTATAGTTAGAACTGTCTCTGTAGTGGTGGACTGCCTCAGTAATGGCGGATGCCCTTCCCCAAGCAGAGCTGGACCATCCTGGATCCAGCTGTGCTTGCTGTGAAACTCTCAATCCAGAGTGTTTCAGATTGCTTGTCTTTGTGGGAGTGGGACAGCCAAGCCAGATCACCTGTCTCCCTGTTTCAGCCCCCTTTGTTTTCAGTTGAACAGATGACTGTCTCTCAGGAGTTCCAGTCACCAGTTGAAACGGCACCTGGATTTGTCTGAGTTTTTGTGTGGAGACGCACTGCGCCGGCTGAAGCAGCCATGCTGGAGACTCGTGGCACTTTTCTGACCGGGAATCTCCTGGTCTGTGGGCAGTAAAAATTCGTTTGGAAATGTGGTGATCACTCACCTTCTGCATATTCGCTGGGAACTGCAATCCAGAGCTGTTCCTATTTGGCCACCATGGATCCTCTCTCCTATTTATTTATTATACTTTAAGTTCTGACTACCTTTTGGCATTTGTGGGAGGAAATTACATGTCAGTGTATTGCTGATTTTTCTTATTATTTAAACAGGTCCATTGAGATATCACAATATGACATAAAACTCATCTATTTTAAATGTACAGCTCCATATTCTTTGAAAGTCTACGGAGTTGTGCAACCATCACCACCCACTCAAGTTTAGAACATTTCCATCATCACAAAATTTTCCCCCATACCTGTCTGCAGTTATTCTGCTTCCACCTTTGTCCTGGGAAACTATTGATTAGCTTTCTGTTTCTATAACCCTTTTTAGTCATTTCATGTAAAAGTAATATGTATTTTTGTTCATTTTGGCAATCTCAAGTACTGTAAAGGATCTGTGATTTTTACTCAATTTTAAGATAACAAGTGATTGTGCCACAATTTTATTGATGCTGGCAGAAAGGAAGTATAGTATATCACTCATGACACCAGCATTATGCAGGGTGTAAGCATATTTTTATATCAGTTCCCCAGACCCCAATTTCACAGACTGACATGAAAAGGGCCAGGTGAGACCTCTGCATGCACTGGGTTGTAGTAACCAGGCAGAGACACTGAGTTTTAGCAATTTTATAATGGGTAGTTAGCATGCCTGTCCTATGCTCAGGAGGGAGATACTGCACCTGTATTCCAAAGCTCTTCACTGTATAGATATTCTTGAAAATACAGCCCTAAACAAAAAGTACCCAGGAGCTAACTCAAAAAATAGGAACACATGTGAAAGGCCCTTGAAAAATTGTCTACCAACAGCTTCTCTCACTTAGCAGAATGTTCTTAAGGATTATTTATATTGTAGCATATGGTCTCCGTTTATTTACCTGCCGAACAGCATTCAAATGTATGGTGGATATACCACAAGTTTCTTATACATTCACTATTTGTAAACATTTGGATTGCTTTCAGTATATAGCTATTAGGAATACTACTGCTCTGACCATTCTTATATTTTTCTTTATGTGAGTATATATTTTAATTTGGGGGTAGATTTCTGGATATGGAATTTCTGGATTACAGGTAAATTTATGTTTAATATGATAAGATGTCAGAGTTATACTCCATTCAGAGTTGCCTGGAATTGGGTACCCTGGGGTGTGTGATTCTTGGATTCACTATCAAGAAATATCTTTAAGTATGAAATCACATATTTCAATATCTGCTGATAAGCTGAATTCTGTCTGCAGAATTCTTTGATATTTCACTTATTTGGTTGTAACTAAGATGAGAAATAGTAAAAGCACTTATGAGGCCTCCTCAGAAACATCAACAAACACAGGGCATTACTTTTACCTCATTATTTTTATACAACCTTTTATATTTACTAAAGTTAAATTATTCCAATATTTTTCCTATATAGCACTAAGTGCACATTTCTAATTCAACTATTAATACAACACTCCATGACAAAGCTATAAAACTTATCTTAACATATACAAACACATGACATAACTTTTAGTTTTCCGTTTTATAATTAAAGAATCTCTCCCAGAACATCCTTTTACTAGTCTGCACTATTTTCTTTCTAGGGCCTATAAAAACCTGTCATCTTGGGCTGCATTTACTGTCATCTTGAAAATTGCATTTGTGTCTCTCCTATATTGGTTCTTTGGTTTCTGTATTCATGTCTTTCTCTCTTAGTTAATTCTTTATTTAGTGCAATGTACCCTTAAAAGTCTGCTTCAATAAAGTATATTAGGTCTCAAGAACCTTGAGAAATTCCATGCTTTTATTCTACACCTGTAATTTAAAATACTTTGGTAATGTGTAGAATTCTAAGTTAGAAATATTTCCTTGAGATAGTGAAGACAATACTCTTTGGGTCTCTGAAATCATAATAGAACACAACATCCTGCCAACCTAATATGTTTATCTAGAATTAGTTCCTGATGCATGAAAACAAATTTCTCTCTAGTTTCTATAAGGCCTCTTTGTTTCACTAGCCTAGCCTTCTGAGTAAATAATACAGTGCCCTTACAAGTAATTCTATATTTCTGAGATATTCTATTTACATTTTTTCCTGATTTTCTCTTTCTGTCATTGGAATAAAGACAGTTCTTTATCTGTATTTTTCAGTCCTTCCATTAAAATTTCTGCCATCAAATTTTAACTTCTAATAATACTTCCTTTTTTCATATTTTAATTTACAGCAGCCTCTTATTATTTTATGACAGTATCTCTGCTTATCTTTCTGAGAATTTTCATTCACATTTGTAAGGATTTCTTCTCCCAAAATTGTCTGGGTTTTCTCTGAGCCTACATTATTTTGGACTGCGTTCAACTTCAGCAGTAAGCTACAAATTGTGGCAGAAACTAATATAACAAGCAATCCCAGGCTAGTGCTGCTGCTCAAAGATAGTGTCCTTATTTTTTTGCTTCACATCCTCAATGTGTAACTTTCTTTGTTGAGGTATCATGATGGCTCTCATACCTCCAGGCATTATGTCTATATTTTAGGTAAGAAAAAGAATAAATGGGGTTGGGTTAAAGGGCTAAAGTTATCATTAGCTAAATTTATCTGCTAAAAACAATTCCCCAGAAAGTTCACTTTGAAACTTCTTATCATATATCTATGATAAGATATATCCAGATATTATGATATATCTAGATCTATCTGGTCTCATGGCCTAAACAACAAGGCATCTCACCCTTTTTAATGGAGTTGATGAACAACCTTTTTGATGGTTAATTCCAAGTGACAGGCATAGGATTCTGCTATCAAATAACCAGTGATTATTGCATTACCATTTATATTTAAATAATAAAAGCTTTAAAAGTAATTGTGTTATCTTAGTCCAGACTTGGGGCATTGTTACCTAGCAAACCTCATTATTTGGAAGGTTTTCAGATAAACGCATGGCCATTTTGTCTGAGATCCCCAATATCAATATTAGTAAATCTTTAAGCTAGTTAGTTTCTCAGAAAAAAAATAATAATCTAATCAGAATGGAAAGCATAAATCTAGCTTCCAAAATTCTACAACCAAAGAAAGAACTTTGGAGTTTCTATTTTTTTTTCAGTATTTTGATCTCAGTGTAATCCTGTTATTGATGTTGTGGTTCCTCAATCAGAACTTTAGCAGTTGTTGATGTTACAGAACACAGAATACCTCCGGAAAGTAAGTACCCCAGAGAAAACCACGTGGCTACAGCGGCTGGGAATTTCTTGAGACTAGAGATCTAATGCCACTCTAATTTACCCAGTGCTTCCAACTCTTTAGTCTCTATTTATCTTTCTCACAAATTAGCTAGCTTTTTCTTGTTTGGCCCCCGTGTAGGTTTTTAGGTTTTGGTTTTCTCCAGTCTAATGTGTCTGTACTACAGATCTATTTATTTTCTGTCTTTGAGTTGCCAGCAATTGTTCTCTTCTCTGCTGTTGCCTCCCTTCCTGCTATTTTATTGTGATCTTAAACGTTTTTTTATAGCTTCAATTTTATTTTACCATTTTGCAAAATGTATATTCTTTTTATTTTTTTGTAGACAGAATTTTGTTCTTGTCACCCTGCCCAGGCTGGAGTGAAATTGTGCAATCTCAGCTTACTGCAACCTCCGCCTCCCAGGTTCAAGTGATTCTCCTCTCCTGCCTCAGCCTCCCGAGTAGCTAGGATTACAGGCACGCACAACAATGTCCTGCTAATTTTTGTATTTTTTTTTAGTAGAAACAGGGTGTCACGATGTTGTCCAGGTTGGTCTTGAACTCCTGACCTTAGGTGATTCACCTGCTTTGGCCTCCCAAAGTACTGGGAATACAGGCATGAGCTACTGTGCCCAGCTAATGCACTCTTTCAACTAGAAATTCTCCCCCAATGCAGCCACACCAATATGTTTTTCTATTCTAATTGCTTTCACTAAATTTGGATCTCATATTAGAAACAGAATGATTTATAATATAAACATAGAGGTAAATTCAATGATGTGTCCCAAAAGACTACCAGTATCTTACAATAAAAATAGTTACTTCCCAAGACAGCATGGTACTGGTAACAGAACAGATATATAGACCAATGGAACAGAACAGAG
>CAUYQU010105162.1:0-22900 GCA_963574635.1 Cheracebus regulus
GATGGAGATATTTATGTTTCTTAATCCTTTGTCGGATGCCCCTTCCACACAGAGCTGGACCTTCCTGAGTTCGCTGTGCTTGCTGTGAAACTCTCAGTCCTCAGCGCTTCCAATTGCTGTTTTCCTTGTGGGGATGGGACCAGCCGAGCCCGTCCGTCCCGTACACTACACACCGGGAAGCGCCGCGCTGGGGCACCGACAAAACAGCCGCGCCGGCCAAAAGAGTCGCGCTGGCGACCCGTGTGGCTCCTCTGCCGGGAATCTCCTGGTCTGTTGGCAACAAAAATTCATCGGAAAGTGCGGCGTCCACTCGTTCTCTGCGCTTTCACTGGGAGCTACATTCCTGAGCTGTTGCTAGTCGGCCATCTTGGATCTCTCCCTATTATTGTTTTTTTAACTTTTAAATAGCAGCCATTCTGACAGTGCTAAATTTTGTAAATAAATGGATAAATATGCAGTATATTAATTCCTCTTGGGCTGTCCTTTCTTGCTAGCTTTTCTTTTCTTTGTTTCTTTCTTTTTTTTTATGATGGCGTCTCACTCTGTTGCCCAGGCTGGAGTGCAATGGCGTGATCTTGGCTCACTGCAACTTCCACCTCCCGGTTTCAAGCAATGTTCATGCCTCAGCCTTCCGAGTAGCTTGGATTACAGGTGCCCACCATGCCTGGCTAATTTTTGTACTTTCAGTAGAGATGGGGTTTCACCATGTTGACCAGGCTGGTCTTGAACTCCTGACCTCGTGATCTGCCTGCCTCAGCCTCCCAAAGTGCTGGGATTACAGGTGTGAGCTGCCATGCCTGGCCTTTCTTGCTGTTTTCTAGTTTTCCTCATTGTGGTCAGTGAGCGTGGCTCTCATGATGGTCATTTTATTGGACGTAGTTGAAGTTTCCTTTCTGTTCTAACGTGTGGTTAATCCTTGAAAATGTTCTCTCTCTCTCTCTCTCTCTCTGTGTGTGTGTGTGTGTGTGTGTCTTAGACAATAACCACCCCAACCCAATGAAGGGGCAGTGTTCAAATCCTTTAGGCTCTTATTTTTCTGGGTATTTGTCTACCAGATGCTGTGAGAGGTGTGATAAGGTTCCTTACATAGAACTGAACTGTAAGCTGAGGGACTGCAGGAAGAAGGATCAGCCCCTGCAGAGCTATTCTGCCAAGTATATCAAGATTAAACTGAGAATTTTATTCCCTAAAGACATTAATATGATTGCTTCCTTTCTTTGTTAAGACCTGCTTTAGGGCCAGCATGTGATCAATTAAAAATGTTAGTACACTTAATATTTTTTCAGAGCAGTTTTAGGTTTACAGAAAAATTGATCAGAAAGTACAGAGTTTCCACAGGTGCTCCTCAAGACTTCCCAGATTCCCCTGTTATTAACATCTTGTATTAGCTTGTTACATTTGTTACGATCTGTGAACCAGCACCGATACATTATTACTAACTAAAGTCATCTTCACAGTAGGGTTCCCTCTGCTCTAACATTCTGTGGGTTCTTAGAGAAGTGCTATGACGGAGCTACCATACAGAAGAGTTTCACTGCCCTGAGATTCATGAGCTGCACCTGTATGTCCCTGCCTCCCTCCTCCCAAACTCCTGTGACTATGTCATACGGATTTTTGTAAACAATTTGTCTTGGGTTAAAAACAATGTGCCTTACATCATTTATTTATTTATTCCAGAACAGTACTACAAATATATAGAAGACCATATATTATAAAAGTATACATATATATTATACTGTACATATTTATTTGTTACAGAACACTACTATATACAGTAGTGTTCTAGAATATATATTCTAAATATTCTTTATGTTTTCTATTATATAGAATAAATGTTTATATTTATCATGGAACACTACAGTTGTTGGATGTGATGTTCTGTATCGGTTAACTTGGCTAGTTTCACTGACTGCATTGTTGAAACATCTGTGTATTTAGAAATATGTCTTGGTTGACCTCTTTTGTTAGATTTTGTAGTTTGTTACAGTCTCCTTATGATCCTGGGTTTGTGTCTTTCTTCTTACATGTCTGCTTAATCTATATTGCTAGGTGTGTGTAGATTTGCAGTTACTATATTTTCCTGGTGAGTTGAAATTTCTGTTGTGAAGTGTTCCTTTTTCAAACAAAAAGCATTCCTGGCCGGGCGTGGTGGCTCATGCCTGTAATCCAAGCACTTTGGAGGCCAAGGTGGGCAGATCACCTGAGGTTGGGAGTTCAAGACCAGCCTGACCAACATGGTGAAACCCCGTCTTAAAAAAAAAAAAAAGCATTCCTAGTGACAAAGTCTACTTTGCTAGTAATGTGCCTGCACTGTCTTTCTTTTGGTTCGTGTTTGCTGGCTGTATCTTTTTCATCTTTTTATGTTCAACCTTCCTATAGCCTTACTTTTAAATCTGTCTCTAATACAAAGTATATAGTGATTACTGTTATTGTTTTGAAACCTGGTCTGACAACCTTTACCTTTTAATTGGGACATTTTCCCATTTATGTTTTGCTTAGTTCTTGATGTCTTTGGGTTTAAATCTTCCATCTTACTAAGAACCTTCTCTGGTTCTATGGTGGCTGTTTTTCTTTCTTTTTATGGTTTCATTTAAATTGCTTGGATATTGAATATTTTAAATTATCCTATTTCATCCTCTGCTGGCTTGGAAGAAGTACATTATTGTACAATTTTTTTTGTTGCTACCAGGCATCCCAACACACAGACTTGGTGTCTTAAAGTCCTTTATTAATCAGCACTTTTCTTTTTGTTGCTAATGCAAGAGACATAGAACGCTGCATACAAGGTTGGAGGGCAAGGTTGTAAAAGTCAGGTCGGGCACGGTGGCTCAGCCTATAATCCCAGCACTTTGGGAGGCCAAGGCGGGTCGAACACTTGAGGTCAGGAGTTCGACACCAGCCTGGCCAACGTGGTGAAACCCCACCTCAACTAAAAATACAAAAATTAGCCAGGCATGGTGGTGGGCACCTGTAGTCCCAGTCACTCGGGTGGCTGAGGCAAGAGAATCACTTGAACCCGGGAGGCGGAGGTTTCAGTGAGCTGAGATCACGCCACTGCACTCCAGCCTGGGCAACAGAGTGAGACTCTGTCTCAAAAAACAAACAAGCAAAAGAAGTCAAATACTTGACAACAATGACATATGTTTTATTTATTTATTTATTTCAGATAAAGTCTCACTCTGTTGCCCAGGCTGGAGTGCAGTGGTGCAATCTCGGTTCACTGCAACCTCTGCCTCCCTGGTTCAAGCAGTTCTCCTGCCTCAGCCTCATGGGTACCTGGGACTACAGGTGCATGACGATACTGCCTGGCTGATTTTTCAGTGTTTAGTAGAGACAGGGGTTTGCCGTGTTGGCCAGGCTAGTCTTGAACTCCTGACCTCAAATGATCCACCTGCCTCAGTGGAAAACAACAAAGCCAGAAGACAACAGAGTATCTTTACAATCTAAATGAAAATAATAGTCAGTGTAAATTTAATGGCCACCAAAAGTCTCCTTCAAGAATGAAGGAAAAATAAAAACATGTTCAGACCATGAAAAACTGAGAAAATTTGTCACCATCATTTTCTCAGTCAAAGAAATACGAAAGATGCTCTCAGGGCAGAAGGAAGATTGCAAGATCAAAGTATCAAGATTTAAGAAGCAAAGAATAAGAAAAATGGCAAAGATGTGGGTACACACGTTCATATTACCTGGACAAAAGAACAATAATATCTTGGTGGATTTAAAACAAATGTCACTGGCCGGGAGTGATGGCTCATGCTTGTAATCCCAGCACTTTGGGAGACTGGGATTTTGTCCTTCAAAAGGTTATCAGTTGGACTAAGCTGACTTTTCCTTAAATAAACTTTTTTATTATAGGAAATTTTTGTCTACATAGAATTAGATAGAACAGTAAAATGAGCCCTTATGAACCCATCAGCCCACAGCCCATCTGGCCTCCAGCCCCTTATTCATTTTTTTTTTTTTTCCTTTTTGAGACAGGGTCTTGCTCTGTCTCCCAGGCTGAAGTGCAGTGACACAATCATGGCTCACTGCAGCCCCGACCTCCCGGGCTTAGGTGATCGTCTCACCTCAGCCTCCCTAGCAGCTGGGACTGCAGGTGCTAGCCACCACATCTGGCTGATTTTTTCATATTTTTTTGTGGAGATGAGGTTGTGCCATATTGCCCAGGCTGGTCTTGAACTCCTGGGTTCAAGTGATGTCTCCAACTCAGCCTCCCAAAGTACTGGGAGTGTAGGTGTGAACCACTGTGCCTGGTCCATCACATCCTTTTATCTGTAAATATTTCAGAATGGATCACAGAGTATAAGGACTTTTTAAAAAGCCTGCAGCTGTAATACCATTATCATACCTAAAAACTGGCGATGACTGTGGATTTAAGCATATTAAAGAATTACAATTCCTACTTCTATTGTCTCACGATGCAAATTATTTCCAGTTCTAAAAAAAGATCAGGACCCACCTGAGGTCCACGCATTGTGATGGATTGCTGTGTCTTTAGATTTTCCTTTCACTCTGTGGTTCCCTGTCCACCTCATTTTTCTTGGGATTTGTCAAGAACTGGGTGGTTGTTCTGGGTTTCCTCTCCACCTTGGATGTTTCTGTGTGTGGGGGAGTGGGGATTTGTTGTTGGGAACTGGCTGTTGTTGTCCTGGGTTCCCTCTCCACCTCGTTTTCCTTTTGAGGGGTGGAGGGGACTTGTTGAGAACTGGCTGGTTGTCCTGAACAGCTCTACTCTTCTAGTTTTGCAGACTGAATTTCTGCGGTACACGGAAACTGGGGCTCTCTGATTGCTTTTCATATTTTCTCTTTGGCTTCCAGCACTTTTACTATGATGTGCAAATGTATTTACAAAATTAATAGGTGATTTTTTGAGCAGTTTTAGGTTTATAGAAGAATTGAGCAGAAAGTGAGAGAGTTCTCATACACCCCCTCCCGCCAGCTTTCCCCTGTTACTAAAATCTTGCATTAGGGTGGCACTTTCGTTGTAACTGATGCGTCAGTATTGATACATTGCTACTAAACACTGTCCATGTTTACACTGGGGTTTGCTCTCTGCGGAACTCTAATGGCTGCTGTTTTTTTGACAATGGTATAATATTGTGTATCCACCATTAGAGTATCATACAAAGTAGCTTCACTGTCCAAAAAATCCTCTGTGCTCCTGGCCTGGAGGAGGGAAGCTGAAAGGTAGGAACCCCAAAGCTGGGTGTCCGAGTCACCATGACGCAGGCGTGAATCAGTGTGCACACTGTAAGAACGGTGGCCATTGGAAGACGGATAGCCTAGCGTTCAAACCCTTGATGGCCCAAATAGCCAGGCAAGCCAGAGAATGACAGGGTTGAGACCTTCCCCCACAGCTCCCCTAATGGACAACTGAACACATCTCCAGAGGAGCCTTGGGTATCCCTTGACATGGCTGGGAAGAATATTAACTTCCTTCTGGAACGCTTCCTCTGTTTTGACCCATTATAATGGGCCTCTGTCACCCCAGAACTGTATGGTCACCGGATGGACCGACAGGCCCATAGCCACCACCTTCCTGCCCTCTCACTGCTCTTCGGGCACTGGTTTCCTCACCCACCTCTCTCCTCATGCCTGGATGCCGCGGGGCTGTTGCAGCCACTGCTCTTTTAGGAGATGAAGTTGATACACTGGCTTCAGAACAGCATCTGGAGCTTTTCACCCCATCCAGGTACCAGGAGTCCTAGAAGCCAAAAGTCACCAGTGGATGGCAGGAGATGTGTATTGAAATGTCAGGCTTTGCTGCCAGATGTTCCTCAGGGGACACTGAAAGCATGCCAGACCCTGCTGAATCCAGCTACCTGCTTGCCCGAACCCACAGGCAGCCTAGATCATTCTTGTGTACAAGTTATGAAGCCAGTTTACTCCAGCCGTCTGGATTTAAAGGCTGAGCCTCAAGATAATCCCAAGGTAGAATGGTTTACAGGTGGAAGTAGCTTTGTGCACCAGGAAAGCAGGAAGGCTGGGTGTGCTGTTGTCAGTCAATACGAGGTCATTGACTCTCAGGCCGTACTGGCTTCCACCCCAGCTCAAAGGGTACAATAAAGAGCTCTTTTGAGAGCCTGCCGTTGGGAAAGGACTTAAGAATCGACATTGACTCTCAGTTGAGACTCTCAGTATGCCTTTCTGGTGCTTCATGTTCATGTGCTATCTGGAAGTAACAAGGACTCCTAACTGGTAAAGTTTCCCTATAAAACATCACCTAGAAATTCTGAATCTATTAGACTCCAAGGAAGTAGCTGTAATCCATTACAGAGGACATCAAAGAGGAGAGGCTAGTGTGGCTGGGGAAAGTCTTTTGCAGATACGGCCACTAAGGCAGCAGCATTGAAGGAGCCAGCTGGACGTGTTGGCACATTGCTGCCCTCAGTCATGGCAGTGACAGAACCCAGGTACATGAAAGAGGAAGAAGAATGGGTTGAAGGCCAGGGGTGAATTCAGGATCCTTCTGGCTGGCTTATCAATGACAACAAACTGTTAATACCAGGTGCTAATCAGTGGAAAATAGGTAAGCATCTGCATGACTCTGCTCATTTGGGAAGGGATTCCCTGTTTCAATTAATGTCCTGGCTTTATATAGGAAAAGGCTTACTTAAAACAGTAAAGCAGGTAACTTGGCCTCTGAACTATGTTCCCGGAATAACCCAAATAACCAATCTTTACCTCCTCTAGTAAGGCCTGTTCAGCATAGGGGAACGCACCGTGGTGGAGGTTGGCAAATGGATTATACTCAGACGCCCATGTACTCATTCAACCCATGTAGAGGGTTTAAATATTTATTAGTATCTGCTGACAGCTTTACTGATTGGATCGAAACTTTTACTACCTGATTTGAAAAGGCAATTCATGTCTCTAAACTCCTACTAAAGGAAATAGTTCCTAGGTTTGGCTGTCTGAGAGCCTACAGAGCGATCCTGGCCCAGCTTTCAGAGACAATTACCCAAAACATACCTTCAGCCCTAGGGATTCAGTACCCTCTTGACTCAGTGGCGTGGAGGCTGAGTGAATTCCTCAGGGAAAGTCGAAAGAGCTAATCAAACTCTAAAAAAGATCTTGCTAAATTAGACTCTACACTAAGCAGCATGCCAAGAGACCTCAGAAACCTGGCTGTCTTTATCACCTGTAGCCTTTTTATAGGTTCCAGTGGCTGCTGAGGGAAATCCACAGCTCAGCCCTTTCGAGATAATGTATGTAAGGCCTTTCTTACCCACAGACCTCCTGATAGATATAGACACTTCCAAGCTACAGAACTATGTGATCAATTTAGGACAGGTGCAAAACGCACTCCTTGTATATGGAAACCGAAGTCTCCCTTCCCCCACTAAGGAAGAGAATCTTGTCTCAACCCAGCTGGGAGACTGGTTCCTGTTAAAACCTCAGAAGGCTCCCCAGCCCATCAACTTGCCCTCAGATGGAAGAGGCCCCTTAGTACCCCAACTAAACCTGTCTCTGATGAAGTCCCACAGGCATACGTTGGAATGATGCAAGAGTGACTTATTGACTGAGCGGGCATAGACTTTCGCCGCTGCATAGTCAGACAAACAGTTGGGTTATGTGGAGAATTTCCACTTCCCATCACGTCCGGCTTGCCCTTGCGTATTCAACCGGCCAGCCTCAGTTTGTGGGGATTTTATTATGTTCCAGACTACGACCCAGGCTGGGAAAGCTTTAGACACTCAATCTCTGCCATTGGTGAGCTGTCGGTCTATCCCATTTTGGCTTGGTTCCAAAAACTGCCCGGTTCCTGGAGAGCCTTCCTGTGTAGTTAGTTTACTGGGATTATTTTACTTTTTTTGCTTTGCTGTTGTGGGATATATTGCAGCTGTACTCTTTGTGTAGGGATGCTTGACAGGCTCACTCAATGCTTTCTTAAATTGGACACTTTTCTTTTTTTGAGACAGAATCTTGCTCTGTCACCCAGGCTGGAGTGCAGTGGCATGATCTTGGCCCCCTGCAACCTCCACCTCCTGGGGGCAAGTGATTCTCCTGTCTCAGCCTTGTGAGTAGCTGGGATTACAGGTGTGTGCACCACCACACCCAGCTAATTTTTGTATTTTTAGTAGAGATGGGGGTTTCACCATGTTGGCCAGGCTGGTCTCAAACTCCTGACCTCAGGTGATCTGCCTGCCTTGGCCTCCCAAAGTGCTGGGATTAGAGGTATGAGTCAGTGCACGTGGCCTCTTAAATTGGACACTTTATTAATCTTGCAGCTGTCATCTTTTGTCAGAACTCAGTTATGAATGCCCCTCACCATACCAACGCTCTCTGACTGAGCTGCTGTCCACCCTGAATGCACAAGACCCTCGTAGTCAGGCATGAATGTCATTGCCCCGTTCAGCCTGAAGCACTTACAGAAGATGAATCTTTGTCCCTCTGCAGCCCTTAAGATTAAGGGAGGGGAGAGATACGTCAGAGGCGTTCGAACCAGAGCGACTCCGTTTTGAGTGAGGTCTGGGAAAATGAGGCCGGGACTTGCTGGGCTGCATTCCCAGAAATTCAGGCATTCCTAGCCTCTGGATGTTTATGGTTAAAGGAACAGATTGATAATGTTTACTAAACAGCCCCAGACTTGGGCGTGTCCAGATATTCCGATATCTGGAGAACAAAGGCATTCCTAATTTTGCTTTAAAGATAATAATATCAATTCTGGCAAAATATATTAATTAAGAAAATTAATCCTTTGTCACAAACCCTCATGGTGCACCACATCTCCCCATGTATACCAGCAGCGTACCCGGGTGGACGCTTCCTCTTACCTTCAGGAATGTCCTGCTCTGTCTGCGGAGTAGCTGTCCTCGACTTTCTTAATGAACTTGCTTTTGATTTGCACCGCAGACTCGCCCTGAATTCTTCCTTGTGTGAGATTCAAGAATCCTCTTTTGGGGTCTGGATCGGGACCTCTTTCCTGTAACACCTGTAGGCAACATATAGTAGAGTCTTGGTTTTTTATCTACTCTGACAGTCTCTATTTTTAAATTCATGCCTTTAGACCAGGGATAGTTAAAGTAATAATGGCTGTCAATGGCTTGATATCTACCCTGCTTGTTACTGTCTTCCATTCATTGCCCTTTTTAAAATTTATTTCTTTTTTTAACAGTTTCTTTTCAGCTTTATTGAAGTTTAAAATTTTTATATGCTTACCTAACGGTTTTTTTGTTTGTTTGTTTTGTTTTTTTGAGATGGAGTCTCACTCTGTCAGCCAGGCTGGAGTGCGATGGCGCGATCTCAGCTCACTGTAGCCTCCACCTCCCAGCTTCAAGCGATTCTTCTGCCGCAGCCTCCCGAGTACCTAAGACTACAGGCGCCTGCCACCATGCCTGATTAATTTTTGTATTTTTAGTAGAGATGGGGTTTCACCATATTGGCCAGGCTCCTCTCGAACCCCTGACCTCCTGATCTGCCTGCCTTGGCCTCTCAAAGTGCCGGGATTACAGGCATGAGCCACTGCGCCCAGCCCACAGCATGGTGTTTTAATACACATATACATTATTAAATGATTGCCACAAACAAACTAAATAATATCTCTATCACTTCCCATAGCTAACTGCCCTTGTTCCTTGTTGTGTGTGTGTGTGTGTGTGTGTGTGTGTCTTCCACTATTTTTTCTGCCTTCTCTGGTTTTAACTGAGCATTTTATTTGATTTCTTAAGCAGTTGCCCTTGAGTTTGCAACATACCTTGACAACTAATCCAAGCCTTTCAAATAACAATTCACAGGCAGTGCAAGAACCTTATAACAGAGTGTTTCCAATTCTTCCCTCTTCTCCCTTAGAGCAGTGCTGTCACTCATTTAATGTATCCGCAAGCTCTAATCCTCAAATACATTGTTATTATTATTTTGAGAAAACTGTTAACCATGAAGTCAATTAAGAATAAGAAAAGTAGATTTATTCTACCTTTAATTTATTCTTTCTCTAATCTTTTCCTTATGTAGATTTGAATTTCTGACCTATATAATTTTCCTTCTTTCTATATATATATAGATAGAGAGAGAGAGAAAGGGAGAGAGAGAGAGAGAGAGGGAGAGAGAGAGGGAGAGAAACAGAGTTTTAAGTTTTAGTCACCCAGGCTGGAGTGCAATGGTGCAATCTCAGCTCACTGCAACCTCTGCCTCCTGGATTCAAGCAATTCTCCGGCCTCAGCTTCCCAAGTAGCTGGGATTACAAGCATGTGCCACCATGCCAGGCTAATTTTTGTATTTTTAGTAGAGACGGGGTTTCACCATGTTGGCCAGGCTGGTCTTGAACTCCTAACCTCAGGTGATCTGCCTGCCTCGGCCCCCCAAAGTGCTGGGATTACAGGTGTGAGCCACCATGTCCGGCCCAATTTTATTTTTTTTTTAAGATAGGTTCTTGCTCTGCACAATTGGAGTGCGGTGTTGTGATCGTGGCTCATTGCAGCCTTGGCCTCCCAAGCTCAAGTGATCCTCCCACTTCAGCCTCCTGAGTAGCTGCGACTACAGGCATGTGCGACTGTGCCTGGCTATTTTTTGTATTTTTTTGTAGAGACAGGGTTTTGTATGTTGCCCGGGCTGGTCTCAACTCAAACTCCTGGGCTCAAGCAACCTGCCCGCCTCAGCCTCCCAGCATGCTGGGATTACAGGCATGAGTCACCGTGCCTGGCCTGATAATTTATTTAATTTCTTCCAAGGTAGACCTACTGCTGATTCTCAGTTTCTGTTTGAGAGTGTGCCTCTGGGGTCCCAGCTGTGACCGGGGCTGTTTCACCTAGGGTGGGGTGGTCCTCTGGTCCTGGGCTCCTGCTCAGGGCTGTCAGGGCAGCTGGGCCTCCACACATCCCTGGCGCGCTGGGGCAGGCCTGTCTTCCTTCCTGCTACTCAGGTGAGAGCCTGCGGTCACTCAGCCCCTTCGCTCACTCCCATCTGGTGCATCTGAACCCCCCACCCGCACTCCACCTTCCCCACACCCAGAGCCAGCCCCATCACAGGTCCCATCTGCATAGGGCTCCCTGCCTCTCCCTGCCTCCACCTCCCCCCACCCCTGCCCAGGCCTGCAGCTCCTCTCACCTGGCGCTGGGCTGCTGGGACCCCATGGCCATGACAGACACAGCGGGGGCGCCACGTCCTCTTTGGGTGTGGTGGCGTCGGCCTCTGCTCGCCCCTGCCTGGTGCCTCCAGGCAGCTTCTCCTGCTTCATGGAGAGAGGCCACATGGAGGGCGTGCCCAGCCCACGGCCCACCCAGGTCCCCATGTATTAGTGAGCCTGCTCGGACCTGGCATCCCAGCCCAGCCCCACGGAGGCAGCCACAGGTGGGCCCCACCCACACCTCGAGGGGCAGACACAGCCACCCGAACCCTGCCCTAGTTCTAGAGTTGTGTCTGTAAAAATGGGGGTTGTTTTAAGCCACCAAGCTCTGGGGTAGCTTGCTCTGTGCAGCAGGTGACTGAGACACTGCTCAGTGGGGCTCCCCACTTTCGCACTCCCTCCTCGGTATGGGGGCTCCTGGATTATGCCAGTCACGTCCAATAAACTCAGCGTTAGGTGAAAGCCTCAAGTCGGAATGCACTCAATACACCTTGCCTCCTTAACACGGTGCAACCCCTCCCTCGCCCTGGGTCCACTCCCGTGCCCGCCCCCTCCCCACCCGCTTGGTCCTGCCCAGCCCTCCCCTTGCTGTTTCTAAGGCCCGGCCGCCCCCACCCTGTGGCTGTGCTTCCTTGTCCTCTTCCTCGTCCACCTATGTTCTCTCCAGGTGCCCTGAGGGGACTGGAGGGGCCCAGGGACCGGCTGAGCCCTTGCTGGGACCGTGTGTCCCAGGCCCCTGCTGGCCACCTTATGGGGACATGAGTGGGGTCTCAGTCTGGGCAGGAGGAGGGGAGGCCCAGGGAGTGGTCCTGACTAGCTCTGCCCAGGCCCTGGGTGCTGTCTGGGGCCAGGCTGGGGTCCAGGGCCCTCTAGGAGGATGGGCGTGGTGTCTCTGGAGTGCCGCAGGCTGGTCACTTCTTCTTCTGGCCACTGGGAGGCAGCAAGGCCCCAGGTTTGCGTCTCAGTGGCCAAGTCCAGATGAGGCTTTTGGGAGAGCTGGGGTGCCGTGGCCACGTGTGCCTTTGGTCACTCTGGGGGCCACACCACGGGCCCTGGGGCCCCTGGAGCAGCCAGGAGACAGCCGGGATGGTGCCAGTGCTGGGCTGTGCAGGATGGACCGGAAGGAGGAGGTGCTGCCTGGCGGTGATGGGGTGGGGTGTCCCATCCCACAGGCCAGCAGCCTGCCTCAAGAGAGCCCTCAAGGGGCTGCAGAGGGGCCTCCCTCGGTGACAGAGGAGGGGGAGGGATGGGAGCAGGTCACGTGGTGCCTGCTGGTTCAGGGCCTAGGCTCCACGGTAGCAGGGCTGGGGGGTCTGTGCCTACAAGGCCATGTCTGGCACAGACCCCCCAGGACAGAGGTCAAGGCCTGGATTTTGTGGCCCACACTGGACCCCAACTCTCTTCTTGCTCCATAGTGAGTAAAGGGAGGCACAGTCATGGTGCCTGCCTCCTGCTGTGTGTTCAGGTGAGTGAGGTCAGGCCGGGTGCTCACCTGTGCATCCCCCGCTGGGACGACGGCACCCACGGACCCGGCCCCATCCGACCGCCTGTGTCCTCACACTCTGCAGGTCAACCCTTTCCCCTCCGGCCAGTGGAGGTGGGGAGGCTCTGAGGGCCCCTGAGCCCGGGTTACCCCTCTGAGGTCCTCAGCCCGGGCCACAGCACTCAGAACTTCTGACCAAGCCCTGCTGCCATAGTGCGCGGTCCGTGTTGCAGGCACCTGTCGCTGTGCTGGGGCGTGATGTCCACAGGCAGCACAGGGCCCGCACTGGGGTGCCCCCCTCAGACAGCAGGCAGGAGGCTGTCCTTCAGGGCCACCACCGTGGCCACAGATGCACAATCCTAGAGGGTCAACGGGTCCGTGTGAGCTGCCAGGGAGGTCCTCTGGGCTGAGTGGGGAGTGCACAGGTGGTGGCCAACACCTGCAGCTGAGGGCGCACCTCCGCGGTACTGACATGCGAGCGTCTGAGCCCTGGGGTGTGGGCTCCACCAGGGCCCTTGCCGCCTGTGGGACTCAGGGCTGGGTACTGGGCGCTGCCATGTGGTGGGCCTGCTGTCTGCTGCCGTTCCCCGCTCTGACCTGCGGCGTCTCACGGTCTCTCAGCGCCTGCGGAGTCGGCGGGTGTGCCCTGGCTGTGCACAGCAAGGGTTCCTCCTGGATGAGGTGGAGTCTGATTTGGGGTGTGCCGGCGTCACCGTGGCAGTGATTTGGGGTGCACCGGCGTCACTGTTGCAGTAATCCTGCATCTCCCCATCTGTGAACAAGGCATCTTGCAATTTATTTAGGTCTTGAATTTTTCTCTTTCGTAACGTAGCTCTTCCGCAAAGTCTGTGAGCTTTTCCTATTTGTCCCATGTGTTCCTGCGTGCTCTTCTCTTGTATCGTGTGGGATGAAGGGACCGTTCATGTGACTCCTTGCTTACTGTCACTACCTGCTTGTTAGATACTCCCCTTTGGTTTACTTCGTTTCTTTTGTGTTTTTTTTTTTTGAGACAGAGTCTTGCCATGTCTCCCAGGCTGGAGTGCAGTGGCACAATCTCAGTTCACTGCAACCTCTGCCTCCCGGGTTCAAGCAGTTCTCCTGCCTCAGCCTCTGGAGTAGCTGGGATGACAGGTGTGCATCACCACACCTGGCTAATTTTTGTATTTTTAGAAAGACAGAGTTTCTCCATGTTGGTCAGGCTGGTCTCAAACTCCTGACCTCAGGTGATCTGCCCGCCTTGGCCTCCCAAAGTGTTGGGATTACAAATGTGAGCCCCGCGCCCAGCCCCGCTTATGTCTATGTGGCCACCCTCTTCACGTAGGCCTGTGGCACGCACCTCCAGCTCATCTAAAGAGCGCCGTGTGTCCGCACTCAGTGTAGGAGCCTCTCACCACCCACCTGCCTTTGTGCTATCACTGTCACATGTTTTTATTAAATCCACATAAGTCATAAACCCCAGAGTATTAGGAATACTTTTGCTTTAACAGGCAATTATCTTCCAAAATTTCAAAAGTGATAAAAACAGCATTTTTAAAGAAGAGCATCTCACCATGTTGCCCAGCCTAGTCTGAACTCCTGGGCTGTGATCCTCCCACCTTGGCCTCCCAAAGTGCTGGGATTACAGGCATGAGCCATGGTGCCCAGCCAGAAAAACAGCATTTTAATCATCCACATATTTTCCCTATCTGGCCTACTTTCTTCTTCTCTGTAGACCCATCTGGTGTCATTTTCCTTCTGCCTGAATAACTTTGATGTTTCTTGCAGTGTATGTCTGCTGGTGATAAATTGTCTCGGCCTTTTGTTGAAAAAAAATCTTTCTTTGCCTACATTTGTGAGGATATTTTTCTGGACATAGAGTTTTAGCTTGGCAGATACTCTTTTCTTTCAGTCCTTTAAATGTGCCAATATGTCGCCCGTCTTCTAGCTCGTGACGTTTCACACGATGTCAGCTGTAATTCCTGTCTCTCTATGTAACATGTCTGTTTTCTTTGACTGCTTTTAAGATTTTTCTCTGTCACTGTTTTTCAAATGTTTTTTTTTTTTTTTTTTTTTTGAGACAGTCTCACTTTGTCACCCAGGCTGGAGTGCAGTGTTGTGATCTCAGCTCACTGCAACCTCTGCCTCCTGGACTCAAGTGATTCTCATGCCTCATCTCCTGAGTAGCTGGGATTACAGGCATCTGCCACCATGCCCAGCTAATTTTTGTATTTTTAGTAGAGACAGGGTTTCACCATGTTGGCCAGGCTGGTCTCGAACTCCTGACCTCATAATCTGCCCACTTCAGTCTCCAGAAGTGCTGGGATTACAGGCGTGAGCCAACCACGCCTGGCCATTGATCCTCTAGTCTTTCTTCCTCCACCGGCTTCATTTTGAATACTTGCTATTTCTATGTTGTCAAATTCACTAAAAAATGTAATTTGATGTTATTCCTATCCATTGTGTTTCCATTTCTGACATAGGTTTTGCCTCTGAAATGGATTTAGGTCCCTAAAGATCTTTCATTGCATTCTTCACCATGTCTGTGCTTTTCTCTGCGTCCTTGAAACCGTGGGGCTGCTCGTCCCTGCTGCTTTGATGTCCTCGTCAGCTGGGCCCATCAGCGCCGTCGTTTCTGGGTCTGCTTCTGTGGATTCTTTTTTCTCCTGACCCTGGGTCCTGCTCCCCTTACGTTGCATCCTCGGTAATTTCTGACCACATGCGGCCTTGTGAATGTTGCATTGTTGGATGCTGGGTTCTAGAGTGTTGGACTTAGTCCTGGAATATGGTTCAGCTGTTGGGAACCAGATGACCCTTTCAGGCTGGCCTTGGGTGCTGGCAGAGCATACACAGGTTATCTCAGTGCCGCAGCAGTTCCCTTTGGAGGGCTCTCCCCGCTGACGCTTCCTGCCGATGGGGATGCAGCTTATTCCTGGCCTGCGTGAGTTCCGGGAACTGTCCCTGTTCCATCCCCCCGGGGCTTCCTCCCGTCTTGCAGTCTCACCCCAGGCATGTGCAGGTTGGTACCTAAGGCTTTTGGGGAGCCCTCTGTGAACCTCGGGCTCCTCCGTCTCTTGCCTCTGCCCATGGCTCTGACTTCTGTCTCAGCTCAGCTCAGAGAGATGTCTGGGTCCCTTGCAGCCCCTCTGAGTCGCAGCATGGGAGCTGTCTTCAGGCGGTGAGCCAGACAAGTATGGGCGCCCCTCACTTGCTCTCTCAGGGATCATAGTCCTGCGCGCTGGGCCCTGAGTCTGAAGGCTGCTGTCCACGTGTGTTGTCGGTTTCTAGGTGCTTATGGGGGAGGGGCCCCTTTCCTGGATGGGCACCAGACGCTGGCTGAGTCTGTCCCTGTTCTCTCCACAGTCTGGGGACCATGACAGGCTCTGCTGGGGCTGGTGGCATTTATTGAATAGCGGAGAGGGCCGGCTCTGTAAAGCCTGAGCTCTGTGCAAACACTCAGAGCCTCCTTCCCTCATGTCCTGTGGACCGGGCCCTGGGCCCAGAGAGCGCCGCGGGCTGCTGCATCACTCAGCCTCCGCGGCAGAGCCTGAGATTGTGCCGGCGTCTGTCTGGCTGCAGAGCTCGGGAGCTGGTGTGTGAGGAGGGTGTCCAGAGTCCTGGACGGTGGGTGCTGCATTCTCCTACCTTAGGGAGGACCTCGGGGCACCAAGCCTGGGGCTCCCTGATGTTCACCTGGACCTGCCCGTCCCCTCCACCATCACCCAGGCCAGAGTCTCCCTCTGCTGTGCGGATGGGTTCCAGACGGCGCGGGTACAGGTGGGAGGAGTGTGGGTCGCACGGCGCACGCAGGGCTGTGCTTTCTGAGACCTGCCTGGACACCGCATGGGATCGGGCAGAGACTTGGACTCCTGGAGCTGGGTCTCACTGCCTTCCCCTTCCACAGGAGGCCAGTACAGTCCTGAGGACCCACCGCGTTGTTCCCCAACAGGGCGTCCTGGCTGCAGCGGGGTGGGGGCCTGTTCGGCCTGAGGTGCCTGGGAAGGCGTGAACGCCGGGAGGAGCCCAGGGACACAGAGACCGCACTCGGAGCAGAGTGAGCGCGTCTGTTACTGATTTTCTCCACATGGCTCCCACGTTATTGCACACATGATTTTGTACTTGGCTAAGATTAAATATTAATACATTGAAAATTAAAAGAGTTTCCAGGCCTTTAAACAGTTGTTTATGGCACAATTAAAAAGCAAAGTAATGATATTTTTTAGGAGCAAGTTTGTTGGCCTGAGTCTCATTTGCAGGGGCTGGAGCTGAGGGGCAGCCCCTTGAGGGGGCATGGGCAGGGAAGCTGTGTGGCGTGGCCCTGGCGTGGCGAGCAGGCGTCTGCTATGCATTAAGACAAGATGAGGGACAGCTGCCACGGTGCCCCTGCTCCAGACCCACAAATACCAGGAGCAGCCTCTGACACGAGACCCTACCCCACCCACCGTTTCGACGTAAACCGGGTTTCCATGCATCCCCATGCGGCTGCGGGGGGGTGCGGGAAGGTCGACCAGCAGAGAGCAAGCCCGGTGGGTGGATGGGGTGTGGGCCGGGGCCACGTGCAGGGCGCTCCCCTCTCCCTGGTGAACGGACGGTCGGTCGCCTCTGCTTCCTGCTGCTGACTCCTCAACTCCCCGTCTGTCAGGTCAGGACCGCATGGCCTTTCCTCTGAGCTGGGGGTGAGTCACTTGCAACTGAAGATTCCGTAACTGTCCTCAGTTACGTGAACTGAGGACAGCTTCAGGCACAGCGGGGCCCAGGTGCCACTGTTGGCACAAAGCCTGGATCTCCTTCCGTCCCTCAGCTCTGCTGTGTCCTGGGCGGACTTGACTCTGAGGCAAGGGAACCCTCAGAGTGGCCCGAGCTGCCAGCAGCCCTGGAGGAAAGCAAGCTCCTCTTCCCTCCAGCATCTGCTCTCTCTTGGCCTGCAAATTCCATGCGGGGGCTTCTCCCTGGTCTCAGTCGTGGTGGTTTGGGTGGCTGATCAGCATTTCCTGTGCCCCCCTCAGGAGACCCAGCTGGGTCTGGCTGGTGAATGCCAAGCCCTGGACCTGCGAGGTAGAGCCCATGAAGCCTGCTCGGAGCCAGCCCCTGCAGATGGAGCCTCTGTCTGTCAGCTCCCCTCTTCCCACTTCACACCCTGGAGGGGCTTCCTGCAAGTCTGGAAGGAGGCACACCCTGGCTCAGGGGAGGATTGTGGGGTGGAGAGTCGGTTAATTGGGGCAGGTTCCAGGAGGACATCCTGGAGGGGGCTGCAATTGGGTGGTGTCTTGATGGAGTAGAGGTTGTCTTTCTGGGGGACTGGGTCCCACGTAGGTGCTGTGAGCTGCCCACATGCTCTTCACCCCATGCCTCTCCTTTCTGTCCCCTGCCACTCCCTGGACCAGAGCTGGGCAGATTCTTCCTGAGCACCTGGTCCAACCCGCCTGAGGCTGGCCAGTGGTGTGGTTGACTCGGGGCTGCACAAGGCACTCCTGCCATCTCAGGGTTACCAGCGTGGACCCCTCCCCTGCCGGCCTCCTTCACTCCTTGTTGCCTGCTGTGAAGGGAGAGATTTGGGCTTAGCCCGTACAGAGTGGCAGACCCAGCATGTCCACCCGATGCCACTACTTTTAATCGTCAATACGGTTGGCATCTGCCAGCCTTTTCCACTGTGACTGGCCTTTCCTTGGGCCACTGTCGGCCAAGGGATGGGGTCAACCCAACAGTTGCTTTCACTGTCATTCCAAGTTCTGCTTAATTAGGGGGAAGGCAGCAGCTGAGAAAATGAGGGTGTGTGCGTTTGAGCACCCATGAGGCCTTCCGACCTGAAACAACAGACGCGCCTGTGGCCTCAGGCCTCGCGGGCTGCGCAGCCCCAGGCCCTGAACCAGCCCCACCTTCCAGGCCCTGGGGTCCTGCGGTCGACCACCATGGCGGCACCACCTTGCGGTGACCGTGCAGACCGTGGGCTTCTCACACCGAGTTTTGAAATTAGGCAGATTTGAGTGATTTTTAAGAACGAGGAGCTAGGAGATCAGAACTATTTCACATTTTCCAAATATGGTGAGGCTCTCAAGTGATGTGAAAATTAGATAGCATGGCATGGCAACCTCAGTTACACCAACTGCCGCCACCCTCGCGCAGGTGAAAGCGGCTGATGGGAAGGACCTTGGATCTGTGGCTGCCACATTGCTGCTTGGTGGGGAAGGGGTGGCCACCTCGTCCACTGTGCAGTGCAGGAGCTGGGCTCTGGGAGCTCCCGGCCCTCACGCCACTGGACACTGGCCAGCCCAGGTGGAGGGGATCTGGGGTGTGGCGGGCATAGGGCTGCAGCCTCTGAGCCTCCTGTGCAGGGAAACCCTCACTTCTCCGTGGCTGGAACCCTCACTTCTCCGTGGCTGAAGCCCTCACGTCTCCGTGGCTGAAGCCCTTACGTCTCCGTGGCTGGAGCCCTCGCGTCTCCGTGGCTGGAGCCCTCGCTTCTCAGTGGCTGGAGCCCTCACATCTCGTGGCTGGAGCCCTCACATCTTGTGGCTGGAGCCCTCACATCTCGTGGCTGGAATCCTCACGTTTCCATACCTGGAAGTTCAGCAAGTGAGAGGTTTTACGAAGCCGTTAACAAGATTTCATCTTAATTCTGATGCCGTGGTACCTGCATGATAATTTAAAACTGCTGAGCCCAACACGCTCATGGACGAGGCAGGCCTCTTTCTCAAGGCACAAGGCACTGTGGCTTTATCACGCACTACTGTGATTGTGAAGCTCTGATAGGATTAAGCTTCCCTTCCACAGCTGCCTCCCTTCTTCCTCTCAGAGGGGGGCCTGGGTGGCCGAGAACCTCACAGTCCTGCTGCCTTTGGAACATTGTCATGCCCCCAGCTCTCTGCAGCTCTGCTGTGAAGGGCTCCCTGGGAGAGCTATCCCCCCGACAGGGCCCTGGGCGACTTGGGACCATCCTACTCCAGTGGTGTCTGGTCAGGTGAATCCCGCGTGCTTCGTGCTGTGACTGGGGACCCAGGTGTTGGCAGGTGACGTGGCTCCGGCCGCAGCTTCCCGTGGTCCTTGAGAAGGTAGCTTCGGGGACGGGGTGTTGTGAGTTGTCAGCGTCACTGCTGGGAAGGGCTCGGAAGTAGATGGACGGGGGCGTCTGTCCCCAGGACCCAGATCACCCCGTCGGGAGGGGTTGAGTGAGGGTGGGGGAGTCTCCTGGGGGACACCAGAACCCAATCCGAAGGAGGGCAAAGGCTTCGCCTCGGGCGAGTTTCATTCTGGCCGAGCAGTTTCTCTGTGGCCCGAGGGAACTGCATTGGTTTTTTGATTGGGTTGTTGGGGTTGAGGGGTGACGAGGCTATCGGCGGGTGGAGGTGGGACTTTGTTTCACTTAGTTTTATGCCCTCCGTGATGTTCTTTCCCATCAAGGACAAGAACACGCCACCCACAAAATGACCTTGGAGAGATTTTTGTTATTTTTAGATAGAACCCCCCTGCAAACCCAAGTAACCATTTGAGCTATTTTGACGGGAGAGGCGGGGAACCCTGGGAAAAGCCAGTTTCCTAAGCCCTGCCCCTCCCAGCCTGCTGAATCAGGTCCCCGCCCAGGGTGCAGACGGTCACTGCTCTGGGATCCTGCAGGATTTGTAGGAAGCGTCCAGGCGGGCTCTACCCACTCACAGTGGGAGATGCTGACTTCACGGTCGCCTCTGTGACGATCACAGACCTCAGCTGTCAGAGTGGGCTAGGCATCTGTCTTAAGGATGATTGCGCAGGGAGCCTGGCAGGCTTCACTCTGGGCCTAGCAGGAATGTGACACAAGGTTAACCTTTATCCCCCCGACCCCTTCCATGTGGGGAGGCAGGACCAGCTCAGAGTTTTCAGGGCACCATGCAAAATTAAAAAATTGGGCTTCTTGTTCAAATATGAAGAATTCTGGGACAGCAATGGCAGAGCATGAAGCCTGAGCTCAGGTGCAGGGACACCAGGGGTGCTGGCCGGGAATGAGGGAGGGGCATTCCTGAGGGTGGGGTGTTCCCGAGAGGGGGTGTTCCTGGAGGGAGGGGCGTTCCTGAGGGACAGGTTTCCTCCTCCAGCCTTATTCTAGCGATCACATCTGTGGAATCTGTTTTAACACGGAAAAGAAAAAAATGCCAGCCCCTTGCAGCCTGACCACGAGAATGCCATGATCTCGTCCAACCTTCACTGAGATATAATTCATACACCACACACTCTCCCATCTCAGAGGGACACTCCACAGCCTTCAGCACATTCACAACATTGTGCAACTGTTGCCACTCATTCCAGAACATTCCACCACCCCAAAAGGAGCCCATCAGCAGCCTCCCAGCTGCCCCCGCCAGCCCCTTACCGCCCTGTGACTTGCCGGTTCTGGATACGTCATGGAAACAGAATTGTTGCAGTGCAGGACCCTGTGGTGTGGACTCCAGTCCTCTGAAAGGTCTTGACCTGTTCACCTAAAACCAGGTGCCAAAATTAGCTAGGCCCAGCTTTCCAGGCCAGGGCTGGTGAATTCCAGGGGACCCAGCCCTTGCCTGCACCGGGAGAGGAAGCGATTTATTAATACGGTGACGGATGCAGGCAGCTGCACACAGGATGGACCAGTGTATTTGGCTTCCCTGTAAGGCAGAAGGCCCGTGGCTGTGGAGAGCTGGGCTGGCTCTTCTGCGTTTCCTAATTCCACGATGCCCGTTGTGTGCTCAGGCCCCTCCTCTCCAGGGTCCCAGCTGTCCTTGCCCTGTCCCCTTTGAAGAGTGAAGAACCAGGGTGGGGTGGAGAGTGGGCTGGTGTGGGTGGGCCAGCATCTGGTGGTGGCCTGGCCACCTGGAGTCCAGTCGAATTGATCGAGGGCCTGCCTTCTGCGGCTTCATCAGGTTCAAGTTAGCCCAGGGCGCTGGCGGTGGTGGGCGTCAGCCATGCCTGCGCTCGAGTGCCCTCATGTGGCGTGAAAATAAGTCTCAGTGTGTCTTGGCAGCAGATTTCCCATTTTTCTTCTCCTTCCTCCTCTCCTGGCAACAACGTCCTTTGCGGGGCAAGGGCTGGGCAGGGGCATCTCCACGCTGATCCATCTCCCTCCTTCCTGCAGGAACCCCAGCCTCTCCCCCACGGCCGCCTTGCTCTGGCGGGACAGGGGCTCTGGGACCCCCGGGGGTGGGCGGGACAGCAGCTGGGACTCTGGAACATGGTGACACAGTGGGGCTCGCTCCTTGGGTGTGTGGGAGCAGAGTCTCCAGTCACTGGGCCATGGCTTGGCTGGAGGGAGGTGCCACGAGCGACTGCCAGCCCCCTCCTCTCACTCTTTTGGGACAGAACTCTCCACTGTGCTCCCCAGACTGCTCCCATGCCGAGTTCTGGGGGAGGGAGTCTGTTCAGAGAGGGTGCAGCCCTTCCTTTTAGAATTTATGCCTGTCTTTGTAAGAAGCTCAGCTCTCACAAGGCACAGGTGGCTTGAGCAGAAGAGCTGCCTCTGCGGGGAGGATCAGGAGAAGGCTGAACTGGGAGGTGCAGGAGGCTGAGCCGGGAGGATCAGGAGGAGGCCGAGCGGGGAGGCTCAGGAGGAGGCTGAGTGGGGAGGCTCAGGAGGCTGAGTGGGGAGGATCAGGAGGAGGCTGAGCTGGTAGGAGCAGGAGGCTGAGCTGGGAGGCTCAGGAGGAGGCCGAGCGGGGAGGCTCAGGAGGAGGCCGAGTGGGGAGGCTCAGGAGGCTGAGTGGGGAGGATCAGGAGGAGGCCGAGCGGGGAGGCTCAGGAGGAGGCCGAGCGGGGAGGTTCAGGAGGAGGCCGAGCGGGGAGGCTCAGGAGGAGGCTGAGCGGGGCCTGCCCTGCAGGTGCAAGGCCACCACCTGTGTTTTTTCTCATGATGGCTCCAAAATGCACCTGAGCCCTCAGGCCTCTGCGTCCCTGTGTGGAGCCTCAAGCTTGCCAACGTCCTGGCACATCTGAGCTTCTCAGCCTGGACTGGACAACTGGGCTTCAAGAATTCATTTAAATTCCACCCCATACACACCTTCTCTGGCTTCAGGGCGGCAGGTGTCCCATGCATTCGTCTCACATGTGCTGCTGTGAGGGAGCAGGGGCCGCCCCGCAAAGGCTTCTCCGTGCCCTTTCCTGCCCGTGCTGCTGGCACTGGGCCCAACCAGGCTCGCCAGCACTCCCATTTTGTGTTATTGCCTGACAATTCGCTCCCGGGTCCCGTGGAGAGCTAGTCTGAGGTCACTCAAGCAGAGGCGTGATGAGGAAAGATAAATATTTCATGGTCTGGGCCGTTGAGAGAGGGAAAGAAGCAGCGACATCCCATCCTCAGTGAGTGCAGGGGGGGGGGGGGGGGGGGGGGGGGGGGGGGGGGGGGGGGGGGGGGGGGGGGGGGGGGGGGGGGGGGGGGGGGG